>OZ010736.1:159421187-159469825 GCA_963932295.1 Tipula lateralis | reverse complement strand
ATATATATATATATATATATATATATATATATATATATATATATATATATATATATATATATATATATATATATATATATATATATATATATATATATATATATATATATATATATATATATATATATATATATATATATATATATATATATCAATAAAGATAAAGCCGTGGATGACTGATAATTTATTGCGACTGGTGCGTAAAAGAAATAAGATCTGTCTGCTTGCCAAAAAGCATGTTAATAATAATAGACTTAATCAATATAGCCGAACCTTATGTGATACTGTGAATATAGAAATCGAAAAAACCAAAAATAAATTTTATTCAACAAAATTTATCAACAATGGGAAAAATGCTCGTAAGAACTGGAGAACGGTCGATGAAATTGTAATGGGATGTTCAGATTCAGCTGAAATAAAAGAAATTACAAATCAAACTGGTCAATTAATTTCAGAGTCAGGACAAATATCCAATGAGTTCAACGATTTTTTCACTCATGTTGGAGACTCAAACATCACAACTGTTTCTATGAGTTCAGTTGATACAAATCATATGATCTCTCAGAATTATAATTCGGTCAATAGTTTAGTTTTATCGGAGATTTCGGCTTCTGAACTGCTCTACATAATTCGTTCTCTAAAAAACAAATGTTCTCCAGGTTTGGATGGTATCTCGAATACTGTTGTAAAAAAAATGGCGTTCTTTCTAGTAGATGTCCTAGCTTTTATTTTTAATCTAAGCTTGGAAACTGGAGTGTTTCCTTTATCATTAAAGAGAGCTATAGTTGTTCCAATATTTAAAAAAGGTGACAAAACATATCTTAATAATTACCGCCCAATATCACTACTTTCTGTTTTTTCTAAGTTGTTTGAAAAAGCGATTAAGTGTAGGATTGTTTCATTTTTAAATAAAATAGATTTGCTGTCGCCTCTACAATATGGGTTTAGAAAAAATAGAAATACAGAACAAGCATTATTGGAATTTTTGGATCAGATAACTTGTCATATTGATAAAGGTCTCAAAGTATCAGCTCTGTTTGTCGATCTAACTAAAGCCTTTGACAGAGTTCAACACAACATCCTTCTCAAAAAGCTATATTGCTGTGGTTTCAGAGGTACAACGCATAAATGGTTTCAATCGTATTTAACTGGACGAGTCCAAATAGTACGAATAAATCAGCATCTAAGTGATGAGTTACCTAATAACGTAAGGGTTCCACAAGGTTCTGTATTAGGACCTATACTGTTCTTAATTTATGTAAATGGAATATTTCATCAATCATTTCATGGGTCTCCTACTGCGCTTGCCGACGATTTTTCATTTACATACGCTAGTAGCAGCAGACAGGAAAATCTCAATCTCATAGAGCATGATATAAATAGTTTATCAGTATGGTTAAAGGTTCATAACTTTGTTTTGAGCCAGAAAACTAAGCTACTGCATTTTCGAGAAACCCTTTCAATGTCTCTACAGGTAACGTATCATATTTTTGAATGTAGTAGAAATATACCATGCACTGATAGTTGCTTTATAGTTAATTCAGTCAATGAATTTCGATACTTGGGTGTCCTTCTTGACAGAGACTTAAATTGGAAATCGCATATTCAAGGACTAAAAAATAGATTACTATTGGTCTCTAGAAAATTATATGTACTACGTCGATATTGTCCACAAAATTTACTGAGGATCATATACTTTGCCTTAGCTGACTCAATTATGCAATATGGTCTATCATGTTGGGGTAGTGCATGTAAATCTATATTACATCCTATATACGTAAGGCAAAAACAATTATTAAGAATTATCTGCTTCAAACCATCATACTCACCTTCGTGGCCTATATTTGAAAGTCTAACTATACTACCGCTACGACATATTTATGTTTTCAAAGTTTTAAGAATATTTTTTGTTAAAAGTGGAAATAATTTTGTGACTCACACAGGTCATAACCTACGAACAAATCAACTATACAAAAAGCAAATCCCAAAGTTTAACCTCGATCTGCGTAAAAAGTTTTTTACTATCGCTTCGCCATTAATTTATAATAATTTACCATTAGACATAAGAAAGTGCAGTAGCTTTTCCAATTTTTCAAAAACTTTAAAACAATGGCTACACCAAACGAAAGATATCGACCACCTCTTTTTCTTATTGAATTAATAATTTCACAATGTAATTAAAAAATGTGTAATGGGATAACAAAGAGTACCTTATAAGGTGTTAGACAATTTTATTTCTAAAATTTTTATTAATTTTTATTTAAATATTACTATTTATAAATCACTTATTTTAAATTTTATATAAATTAATAAATATATATATTTTCTACTTTGTAATCAGTGAATCAGTCACGTGATCTATATGATCCAATGGTTCACTTATCTTACCACTATAATTGTTATGTTAATATTATTGTATATATATGTTATTAAATAAAGCTGGTAATGAATTAAAAAAAAAAAAAAAAAAAAAAAAAAAAATATATATATATATATATATATATATATATACCGTTACGTTTTCCCCTAGCAGGGATTCAAACCACTCCACGGTTCGATCACTGGATTGTGAATAATTAAAATCTCTTGCTTGTTTTTCACTATAACTTTATTTAATAATCACCACGATTCACTTCAGCAGCTAATACTTTTAATTCACTGTCACTTTCACTATCTTACTATTTCACTATTTATGACCTTTTCCCAATTTTAATCTGTCGCTGTTTTAATTCAAACTGAAGCTCTACGCTTTCTGCTCGCGTATTTATACTCATTTTGCCCGCTTCTCGGTCATAGTAGAATTTTCCATTTATTTATTATTTTGCCTGTATACTGCGATTCATGCTGGTTTTCGATTTCGAGCATTTAGTACTTCTATTCAATCAGAGATGTCATCCGCGTCCGTAACACTACCTTCCGCCCAAACCTGTTCGTCTCGAACAGGATGCAATTCCAAATGTACAACCTTTGGTTTTCCTCAGATGCCCTTCTGAATTCGGTAGATTACATCATTGATTTTCGTTACAGTTCTAGTGATAAGCCTCTCTTCCTGACTGACTGCTCTTTCTTAGATTTCAGACCTCGTATTTCATATGTTTTCGGATTTCTGTTTCTTGGTTGTATTATCCTTTCTACTGGCTGCTCTTCTTTATTGCGTTTCACAACTCCCAACGTGTCTATAGTAATCTTATCTTCCAATTCACCGCGAATTTCTGTTGAATGTCTCACTGTAACTCTTTGGACGATTGGCTCACCGTTATTTAACTGCAGTTGTAGCTTAAAATCTCCACAGTTTAACGTAGCACGCCCTATGTCCAACACGAATTTGTTCTTCTTTATGAAGTGTACTCCCAAAATCACCTCATCGAAAATATCAGCTACCAAAACTTCATGACAGAAGTCCCTGTTACCAATTCGTATGGTCACTTCCTTCTTTCCCTTGATGTCTGCACTTTCACCGGTTGCCGTTTGCAGTTTGAATCCTCCAATTGGCTGAAGCTCATTTTCTATCAAATCAGCTCGCACAATCGTCCGCATTGCTCCTGTATCTGGTGTTATCATACAGGCTCTTCCGTTGATTTCTCCATCTAATGTAAAGCCATGACCACCTCTTGTCGACCGTGAAACGGGGATGGCTGTAATGCCGGATTTTGGTTGTAGAAGTTAGGTTTCTTTCTTTATCGACCTTCTCATTTATTGTTTGCAATATTACAGGACGCTCATTCTCTTCTGATCCCTTGCAATCTTGCCTTTTCCTCCAATACAATGTTTTTTTTTTTTTTTTTTAATTCTATGCTATCTTTTTTTTTTTTGGGGCTCAAAATTCTCCCAGCTCTTTCGCGGTTCACTTATTTACGTCCTACTTTACGCCTTAACGGCCAAATCGAGGACGTACGGCTATAGGTCCGATTTTCGTAGAACCATCTGCGCATTGCATAACTCCATGCCAGCCTATAGTACTGACATGGAAGATGGGTCGGCCCATGAGTTCTGCACTCCAACAGGGGGTCATAGATGTGTTCATTTACACCACCGATCGTATTCAGATGGTGAAAAATCCCTTTTGCATCCTGCCCCTATCGGGATTCGAACCCGGTTCCTTCCGCTCCAACTGCCACAGCTTTAACCACTGAGCCACCTGGGCGGTCTCCAATACAATGATGATGGTATCATTGACCGCTTACGTTTTATTTCCCAACAATCCCTTGAAATATGACGAGGTTTGTCAAATATCCAACATCTAATTCTACATTTTCCAGACCGAAACTTTATTGGTGGCCAATCATTTCCTGGTTTGTTATAATTCGAAGAGTTATAATTTCCTAGTTCTAATCCGACTTGTCGCATTTTTTTACCTCTGGTGTTATCATCTTGTTAACAGTCTCGATCGTTAAGGCACAAGCGATGGTCTCGGCAAATATTGTTTTCGATGCTTACACAATCGCTCTTCTTGTTTCTACGTCACGAATACCATCAGTAAACGCATCAATTTTAATTCTTTCCGTGTATTCGGGTGCCATATTAAAGTGTGTTAGATGTACCAATCGCTCGATATCTGCAGCAAGCTCTCGAAGTGTTTCTCCGATATGTTGATAACGACCTATGAGCTCCATTCTGTTTAGCTCACGCTTGTGATCAGCACCATATTTTCTTTCCAAAGCCTGCATGACTCTATCATAGTCCTCGCGTTCAGATTCTGGAATGATTTGCAACATATCTGCCGCACTGCCTTTTAACGCCACTATGAGAGCGGCGACTTGGTCTTCCTTACACCAATTATTCCTTACTGCTGCCGTTTCAAATTGTAATTTAAGCCGAAATTTGTTGCCCCTTCCATTGGACCCTCCGCATTAGGTACTCCAGTATTGAATTCGTACTACTTTTTGAACATGGTAACAGTCGTTCCGCTTTTGACTATTTCGTAAGGTCCGATATATTTTCCTTCTAATTTTGATCCACTGGGGAATTGCGTACGTTCCGTAGAGTAATTCTAATGGATTCTTCTTTAACAACTTTCCTAGATTTGCGTATTCTGGATAACGAATACACCCATTAACAGCTTAAACGAGGACATAGCAACACTTCGTTGAGTTTTTAAGATTGGTATCTTTGTTTGGACTGGGATTATTATTCGAAAATTTTTTAAAAATAAAAATTTGGCGAGTGATGAGTTTCTCAGCCTTTCCTCTATCGAAATGGCTTGATTGTGTCAGTTTTTTATTACTTCACCAATAACAGATTACAATTCTTAAATAAAACATATCTTAAATAAAATTAAATAATCATAAATAAAACGGCTCGCTGATCATTCCTTTGTGCGGCTATAAGGCAATTGATGACAATATTCTCCTGGTGCATCTTTCTAATGGAGGCATCTACGTGTCGCATTCGAAGAAACAAAATTGTATATAGCGGGATGAAACCATTATCAATCTCTTTCAGTACATAATTCAATACGCTATTAATATACCACAGGCTACTCCTTCACACACATTTATATATATATATATATATATATATATATATATATATATATATATATATATATATATATATATATATATATATATATATATATATATATATATATATATATATATATATATATATATATATATATATATATAGGGATTCCAACTAAACTAAGGTTTGCTCACTAGATTTTGAATAAAATGCCACCTGCTTATTCTCACGAAAATATTACTTTCACAACAGATTACTTCTTCACCACTTTTATTTCATTTTTACTTTGACATATTGTTTCACTGGTTATCGCTTATCCCTATTTTAACTCTTCGTTGTTTCAATGGAAACTGATCCTACGCTTTCTGTTTACGTATTTTTATTCAGTTGGAATGCTTCCAGGTCATCGCAGTTACTATTCTAACTCAGAGATTTCATATGAGTCCTAACTCTACAGTTTGTCCTGAACAGAATCCAATTCTACTCTTCTGTAACAAACTACACCTCGAGATGATTTTTTTGGTTTTTCTCGAAGACCCCTTTTCAATCGGTAGATTACATCGTTAATAATCATCTTATGCGGTCTTTTCCAACTGTATTGTAGCTCTGGTGATAAATTCTTCCAGTTTAGGTTATAAAAACAGACTAACTGCTCTTTTTTAGGTCTTTTATTATTCTCTTGGATTTCGTATTGAGATTTTACCATATTGCTTGCCGGAACCTCATTACAGAGTTTCAGTTTACCAATTTGTAAAACTACTTTCATCTTTTCCCCAATTTCTGATCTTTCACCGGTTGCTGGTTGCATCGATGTCATGCTGGATTTTGTTGTAGAAGTAAGTTTTCCTTCTTAATGGTTATTTTTGTAAACGGTCTGTAATCTTAAAGATTCTTCAAAATCTAAAATCTAAAATCTAAAATCTAAAATCTAAAATTTAAAATCTAAAATCTAAAATCTAAAATCTAAAATCTAAAATCTAAAATCTAAAATCTAAAATCTAAAATCTAAAATCTAAAATCTAAAATCTAAAATCTAAAATCTAAAATCTAAAATCTAAAATCTAAAATCTAAAATCTAAAATCTAAAATCTAAAATCTAAAATCTAAAATCTAAAATCTAAAATCTAAAATCTAAAATCTAAAATCTAAAATCTAAAATCTAAAATCTAAAATCTAAAATCTAAAATCTAAAATCTAAAATCTAAAATCTAAAATCTAAAATCTAAAATCTAAAATCTAAAATCTAAAATCTAAAATCTAAAATCTAAAATCTAAAATCTAAAATCTAAAATCTAAAATCTAAAATCTAAAATCTAAAATCTAAAATCTAAAATCTAAAATCTAAAATCTAAAATCTAAAATCTAAAATCTAAAATCTAAAATCTAAAATCTAAAATCTAAAATCTAAAATCTAAAATCTAAAATCTAAAATCTAAAATCTAAAATCTAAAATCTAAAATCTAAAATCTAAAATCTAAAATCTAAAATCTAAAATCTAAAATCTAAAATCTAAAATCTAAAATCTAAAATCTAAAATCTAAAATCTAAAATCTAAAATCTAAAATCTAAAATCTAAAATCTAAAATCTAAAATCTAAAATCTAAAATCTAAAATCTAAAATCTAAAATCTAAAATCTAAAATCTAAAATCTAAAATCTAAAACATGTGCCAAAATGTTTCCTAAACATGCCTTTAACATGCCAACGATCCAGTAGGATGGTATACAGTCTGGCTGTTGCGATAACAACAATTCATTATACAATTGTTCTTATACCTCCTTAGATTGTATTCAGTAAAAGCCTCCTTGTAATTACCCTTCTGCCCAGAGAAGGGAGTTTATTGAAGTATCATCTTTTGTTCTTAAGTCCTTTTAGTGACCATCCTACATCCAAATTACATCCAAAGTTAGGTTCTTTTTTACTATCTATACATGCATGTCCTTTTGTGTTATTGTTGGCCCATTCGGTGAGGGCTGATTAAATTAAGTGGTTTCTCGTTGCAGTGTAGAAGATAAGCCGTTTGACAATTTTTCGACGGCATTGTAGTGCTAAAGACGCGGACTATAATATTATAGTCCATGGATGCTAATAATGGGTAAAGTGGATGTTGGACAAAAATCATTACCAGCAGTATAAGAAGCAATCCGATTTCTCGATCATGGCATATATCCAAATAAATGTTATGTTAATATGCTAATATAGTCGGATTATAGTCGGTCTAACAGCTGTTTAACTGAATGTGCTGTGCATCCTTTATCTAGTAGTGTTGATGCAGTTCTAGATAATGCTACTGAGTTTAAATTTATTCTGTCGTTTTGTTACGAATTTGAAAATCATTCGCAACATGGCTTTTTACATTTTCCGGCTAGAATTAACTCAACGAGGTCGTAGGTTATAAAAACAAAAACAAATCAAATTTAAAAGAATTGCTGTTTAATATAAACATTTATTAAAAGATAATTCGTGAATTTACATATAGTCATTCAAAACTAAATTTATTTATTTAGTATTGAAGTACTTGAAAATAATTAGTATCAAAAAAAAATTGAATGAATCCTATTTTAAAGAATTTCTTTTCTCCAATTAATTTAACTTAATTTTTAATTAATTTCACTTAATTTAACTTATTAGTAAAGATAATTAATAAAACCATAATTAATGGTAAATAACTTAGAATCTAATATATATAAAAAAAAAACTTATCTAATTAACTTAGCTTAATATGATTGGTTGATTGGTTGGATCATCGAAGCGACGCATATCTCGAATTTTTACATATGCATTTTTATCTGGCCATTACATCAATATGAAGAACACTTATTAAACACATATTATAATTGTTTAATCACTATGTGCACATTGTTTGTTCACTCTATATATTGTTTTTATTTTAATTATAATGATATTCGTATACAGAACACAATTTCATAGTTTTTTGTGAGTACACTTATCATTTATCCACGTAATTATCATTTCGTTCACTTTTCATATAAATATACAATATTTTAAGCACCTCATTAATATAATTTTTCTTATATTTGTCACTGAGAAAAAATTTAAAAACTTTCTTTTAATTCAAAATTCTTGGTGTTTGTGAATTATTCTTTAAAGTTCTTTTATTAGATTAATTCCTTTCTTTACTCGTGAATCTCCCATTTGCTAATCCCCATTCAGCCTCAAATCTCGGGTTTATATAATTTCATCCCCGCTTTAATTTCCACTTCCTATTTATTAATGTAATATTTGTGATCCACCAATCAACTCATTACTTATGTTTCAACCAATCAAAATGCAATATTACGATCCATTGTTTTAAGGATCAAAAAAAAAAATTTACATTTGGTCCTTAATATACGAACAATGATTTATGATCTTATTGTATTGTATAAATTTTTTAAAAGATCATAAATCAATAATACAATGATGATCCCTTTTGTTTGTAAATTATTATTCTTACTAATTTGTTTACAAAAAAAATATTTTTTTTTTATTGTTTTATGGTTTTCCTTTCATTTAAGAAAGGGGTAATATAAATTTTGCTACAATAATATATTTTTATTGAAACAAATGTTGCAATTCTTATGATCGAATGCAGATGTGTTTGAATACCTTAATTAAATAAAACATGTTAAATTCCTAATTCTACGTTCAAATATTCAAATCATTTATTTCTAAAGAAACGACGTTTAATTCATCTAAACAGGTCGTTACAGTTTCAAAGTTTCCAGTTTTGCTCATCGATCTTGATATTTTTTTTGATAGTACTGACAGTAAGTGTTACCAGCGCAAGAGATTTTTTTTTTGTTTTTTTTAAAGGCGCATATTATTCCAGAATTCAATGCCACTAGGGCCCATGGTTCAACCTACATAAATAAATTAAACATACCCAATCGTGATTGATGTTTCATCACCACCTCGGGAATCGACCTCGAGACCCTCGAATGACAGAGCAAGCACGATACTTTCTCTGCCACGAGAGCGACTATGTGGTTCATTTCATGTCATTCTATATAAAAGTTTTCAGTTTTGATCATCAGTTTTGCTATTATTTTTGATAGTTCTGGTCCTAATCATATAAGCGTCTATATCGATGTATAAGGATTTCAGTTTTGGTTATCATTCAGAAATTTTCGTTTTAGTGTTGCCATAGCATTTGTTTAGTTAATATTCGATCAACTTCCCGTACATAAGATGTGAGGGCTTTGTAGATCCTTCTAAATACTACAAGCGGTTTCTAAGCAGTAAAATATTTATGACTGTTATGAGGACAGATGCAAAAATGGATTTGACTGTTATTTCTGGTTAAAAGATTTTTCAAATTCTTTAAAGAGACTCATCAATATTAATACTGTATATTGTGAGCTTTTCACTATTAACTATTGCAACATATATAGTCAATTGTTTAGACTGTAGAGCTGCTTTTATACGACTTGTTAAAAGGTGGAATTATTCATTCCACAAAGCTGCTCGACTAATCATTATTTATATTTAATACGTCTAGTAACAGATGTCAGATGTGGAAAAATGAGGGATCATTTCGCGAACACACATACAGGGACTATATCACATTACTATACAATCTAATCATGCTTTTTGAATTTTTAATATGCAATTTTATCACCTATTTTATTATTCTTCCAAGAATATGTCACCATCATATTTTATGCTATGTTTTTTCATAATTTTGCACCCTATTTTACTCATAATTCACCTACTTTTATACATAATATGTACGCACGGCAATAGATCCTATCTTACACACTCCGATATTTTTCGATTACATCAGTTAATCCATTCGTATACATAAAATAAAATTTATGTTATACGATTGTCTTTCAGCTAAAAATAAAATTGGAAAAAAACAGATGAAAAGCAAAAGTTGAAAGCTTTCGAAGACGAAGCACACACAGACAAAATGAAATTTAAATAAAACTCACAACGTATGCCAAAACGTTCATACTCCACCATATATACAGTCGAGTGTGCGTGTGTGATGAAGGTAAACGAAATATTTAAAGGATTTATCTGCCGTATTCGCATAAAACATTATGTACCAAAATCGGAAACATAAAAGAAATTTACATAAATCAAAACAAATATACAGCAAAAAAATATGTATTCGATTGTTTTGAGCTTTTATTTTTGTTCTTCGTTCAAAGAAGCTTTTCTTATTAAATATTAAAATGTGGTTTTTGTGTGTGCTACCACCGCCCCCCCCCCCAAATCCCAACCCCCCGATCAAACACACAAACAGAAATTCGTTGTATTTTAATATGCGGTACATTGACCACTTTTGTGCTTTGTTAAAATTTATATAAATTTGAAATATACCAAAAACAACAAAAAGAACAAAAGCTCTACCCTTTACCGAAATAACAACGATTCTAAGCAACAGGATGAACATTACCATGGACAAAAAAAAGCATATTTTCTTGGAACTAATCCAATATAACGAAAATTACGTTTGTTGTACATGTACATACCATATATATACGAAGCATTAACAAGACAATAAAAATGTAAACATCGAGATACATATAGGGATACATGGCATAGCACAATGAGTCGTCTGTTTGGTTCGGTTTATTAAAAACTAAATAAATTTTGTTGTTATCACAACGACACAACATTTGTTTGGTGTGTTTATTTCCCATGTCGTTAACTTCATAGCCGCACAATGGCTGTTTGAATACGGATGCACAGTATAATAAAAGGCTTGAAGAATTTATTAAAATTGCATCGTATATGGTCTAAATGATTTTATCGCAGCTTTTAAACTATATTGTGATCGAAACGGATGCTATTGTAAGCGAAGCTTTTGATACTTTTATTTTTATTTATTTGGGACAGTCAAATTTATTTTGGTTGGAAACCATTTGATTGTTGATTTTGAATTGTGTTTACGACAAAAGCTCTGAAAGCTTTTCTAAAAGCTATACAAAAGTTTTAGAAATTTGGCAACAAAGTAAAATGCTGATATATTAGAAATCAACTTTATCTGAATGTCGAAAAACAGCTTCAAAACTGTTAACATGAAAGTTGCAGGTAATACCGCAAGTAGAAAAAGCGTTTGTGTCAAATCACTTAATCGTGATTTTGGTAACTACCAAGAATCGAACCAAAGAACACCGAATGACAGAGCAAGCACAGTTCTTACTCTGAAAACGAGAAAGACTGGGTAAATGGGTTACTGCAAGCTTTGTACAGATTGATGTCGCTATAGGAACGATATCGGCCAGAAATATTTGGTCAATAGCATGCTGGATGCTTGGAATGTTTTGGCGATATATTGTATATGTTAAGACGTTTGTCCTCTATCATCCCTCAAGGTTCCAGCCATATTTCTAGTCCTTTTCCGGTAGAAGTTGAAAAGTAGACACATGTCTACCTATAATTTGTGTGCTCTGCTCCAATTCGTCAGAGTGGTAAGAAATTCAAATAATCTGAATGGCTTTAACCCATCCTTAAAAAATTGCAAAGTGTTGCAAAGTTTGTGTTTCTTTTTTACCCATACTGCAGGGTTCCTTATAAGAGCACACCAATGCCTCATTTAGTGACTTAATCTTGCACTCCAGAAGTCTGTTTGAAATTTTTTTCTTAGACCTATTGTATAAATTCTCATGGCATTTGGAAGATGTTGAGAAAGAGATAATCCAAACATTAATTAGGCGTCGTCTTTAGCATCAAATAGATGCTATAGTAAGTGAAGCTTTTAAAAATTTTCCATAAATTTCGAACAGTTAAATTTATTTCGGTGCGAAATCATTTGATTGGAGATTTTGAATTGGGTTAACGACAAAAACTCTGAAAGTTTTTTAAAAGTTATACAAAACTCTTGTAAATTTGGCCACGAAGTAATATGCTGATGCATACGGTGCGCAAGGTAAAGCTTAGATAAAATCATTTCGCTTAAATCACCTAATTGCGAGTTTTGGTCACCACCGAGAATCGAACCCAAGAGCACCGAATGGCAGAGGAAGCACGCTACTATCTCTGCCAATGAGGGTCACTAGCATGGGTAATAAATGAGTTACTACAAGCTTTGTACAGATAGATGACGCTGTAAAACCAATAAAGTGATAGTTTCCTAAATATTTCATCCAGTGACAAATAGAACAAAAGTTAGGAAGGGTGGACAGAGAATGGTTGCTGTTATCGAGCCAGAATTGGTTGAATATCATAGTGGATGCTTTTCAGGTTTTGACTAGACTTATCTTGCTATATACTGTATAAATTAAGATTTTTATCCATATATCGTCCGTCAAGGTTACAGCCCTCATCCTAATCGTTTTTCGGGAGAATTTGAATTGAAGAAATATTTCTGTCTCTAGTTTGCCTGCTCAGCAGTTTTCAAATACGTCAGAGTGATAAGAAATCCAAATAAACTGGGTGGTTGAGAGCCTTAAAAATGCAAGCTGTCAGTTTGTGGTACCCTTTTATCCATACAGGTTTTCCTAGAAGAGCACGCCAATACTTCAGTATACTCGAGAGGTCTGTTGGAAGATGTTTTAACTAACCAGTTACACAAAACCTCATGGCATTCTAAAGATGAAGATGTTTAGAAAGAGAAACTAGAATAGTACTTTAAAACATTAAGTAGGCGTCGTATTTAGCACCAAATGGATTCTATAGTAAGCGAAGCTTTTGAAAACTTTCCATATATTTCGGACAGTTATTCTTTATTTTGGGTGGAAACTATTTTATGTCTGATTTTGAATTGTGTTTACGACAAAAGCCTTGAAAGCTTTTATAGAACTTTTACAATAGTCTTGTGAACTTGGCCACGAAGTAAAATACTGATGCAAACGGATTAGAAATCAACTGAACCTGAATGTGGAAAAATAGCGTTCAGAATCGTTAATTGTGAACTTGCAGGTGAAAGGTAAGAAGAGAGCGTTTCGCTTAAATCAATCTAGGTTTATGATCACCATCGGGAATCGATCTCCGGACTGCCGAATGAGTGGAATTGCTTGATGCTGATGCTACTTTCTCTACCAAAGATGGTAACTAGCCTAGGTGTCAAGGCCATATCGAACCATTCATATCGGGTGAATAGCACGATGGATGGTTTTCGGATTTTGGCTATTACTGTATTCGTTAAAATGTTTGTTCTCTATCGTCTGTCGAGGTTCCAATTCCCTTCCTAATCGTTTTCCGGTAGAACTTTCTATTGGATAGTCTATTGTTTGTCTGCTCTGCAGTTCTCCATTACGTCAGAGTGATAAAAATGCAAAAAAAAGGGATGTCTTAGAGCCATTCCTAAAAAAATTCAATGTGTTAATTTCTGGTTTAGCACGCCAATGCTATGTCAAATACCCTTAAGCCGTATACGTATAGACTTACGTCCCAATCTTAAGTAGGTGTCGTCTCGTGAATCACGCCCTTAAACTTTTATGATGGAAACGGATGGTATACAAATCAAAGCTTTTACAAATTTTCCATATAATTGGGGTAGTTAAAGAAAGTTCAGTTTCAACCCATTTAACTTCAGTTTTTTGATTGGGTATACGACAAAAGCTTTGTAACAATTGGTTCCTTCTGTCTTGTGAATTTGGCCTTGAACTATTTTAAATGCTGACAATAATACGTATCAACTGTATCTGATTGTTGATAAACAGCGTTCAGAATTGTAAACATTGAAATGCCATGTGGAAACAAACTAGAAGCAATCAAACAGGCAACAATATTGGCCTGGGTAAATTATTGTTACTACAACCTTTCTTCAGACTCAAGGAGAATGTGAAATATTACTTCCAATATATAGGTGTCGCCCACCACAATTCCCTTGAAAGTATACAGGGCGAGTTTTACACCTTTTCCAGAATTTATCTTTATGTTAATTGGCCGACAACTTGCCACCACACTTAAAACTCCATACTTGAGTATTGTCCTTGTTATGACAGTATTAAGTCGTATTCAGCATAGCTCCCATTCCAAGTCCCATTTTTTCCCAACAGAGATTTAATGTGGCTTTGTTGACTCTTTCCAATATATTTGGTTTCCAACAGAACTCCTCGAAAATGACAGAAATATTGTGTTGCCATGTCAGTAAAAGCCAGAATTACGAAAGCATCAACTGGCCCAGTTCTGGTAACTCCCCGGAATAGAGAATTGGGGAAAAATTGTTTATGTAATTTCTGTTCAAATATATTTTTTCCAGCCTCCTGACGAAAATGTTCGATGTAAATAATTATAAATTGGGAATAATTTTTCTATACCAAAATTGGAAGGGAAACTTATTCCCAATTTATTACTTTTCACCTTAGTACGCCAGAAAAAAAATATTTTAGCTCAAATTGTATAGAAAATCGTTCACCAATTCCCTATTTCCGGGGAATTACCAGAATTGGCCCATAGAATAGCAATACCCCAATGATAGATATTCTTCAGTTACTCAATCCACTGTCAGATATTAATGTGGAAAAGTTTACCAACACATGTGATGTCTGAAAATTGTGATATATCAAACTTGCAGTGTTCCGAACTTTGAAGTACTAAGAAAGACTAGCTGAGGATCTTATTAGAAAGAAGTCCACAGTCAAGTCCGAGACTGCATCATAATACCGCTGGTAAGTGATATAATAAAGTAGAATACGACATGGTTTCGACATAAAGGATACTCAAAGAAATTCGCCGGAACCACAATTTGGTCAGGAAGTTACTAAATTACATTCTGATCCAGTGTTTGGAATTACATCATAATTTAATATCAAATCGTCTAAGAGACAATCCATCAATTGGAAACACATTCGAAGTTTTCTCAACCTAGATTTGTGGCTCTAACTTGTTGTTATTAATATATTAATCCTGATCACTGATCGAAATCTCCAACAAGCATTTAAGAACATACGATGTTGGATTGATCAAATTCTTTTAATCAGTCTTTGGTTCACTGGAAAGATGACATAACTAAACCCCAATTTTTTAGGGTTCAATGCATCACAAAATATTTTATTTTATACTACGATGTCGTATTCCATCTACATATTGCAGCTGGGCCTTAGTAGCACAATGGTTAAGTTAAATGTTTAAATTGTCTTTTAGCTTGATCTATTGAGTGAACTGAACTTTGTGAAAATATAACCATTCAAATGTCTTTACTACCCTATTACTAAGGCTATGACAGTCTATTGTACTAATATGAAAGATGGGTCGGCCGATGAATTTTAACCTCTCTGACAGAGAGTCCTATAGATGCAGGATGCCGTCATTAAATGACTGTGTGTGATCGAAAAGATCAAATCCATATCATCCGGCATATGTAATCGGACTTGATGTATGTTGCGTTGTGTTTTGTATATATGTTGTGAGCCTTGTTGCAACATTGCAACAAGGCTCTGTTAATTGTTTTTGTGGATAATGATTTATTTGGGTCCTTTTGGTGTGAACACCACTTTACTCTCCCGAAAGTAATTTTCACCTCTCGACTACGGTTTATGAAGCATTGTATGCTGGTATTTGATGCATTATGTGCTTTAACAAGTTGAAGGTCCATGTGGGCACGAGAAGTGTGAAGATTATTGACATGTATATAATGTTCTCTAAACAGGGCCATAATGATCACCATTGTAGCGCCACCTGATGTTAGAAGATTTTGAATTCAAATTCGAGAAAGTTGTTGCTTGTATGTTTTAATTCGCTAGTTCGGTTTCGATCTCATGACGTCATATTTGCACTGTGCGATTCGTATATGTGGTGTTAAATCGGTTTGCGACAGTGCTAGCGAATTACAAAAATTTTTTTTGTTACTGCTTATGGCTTTTATTCTTGAATCATGCTGTTAAAGTTAGCCGAAAGTTTCCAGCCGAAAAAATAAAAAAATCGATAATGCAGATTGTGTCTTTGCTATTCCAGCCGAAAGTTAAAAATTGTATATTCTTTTGATTGATATCTAGCCGAAAATTTTTCTCCAATATTTTCCAACCAAACAAAATTTGATGCTACGAAAAATTATCAAACTAACGGAAAAACACTTATATTAAAACTAATTAAAATACTCATATGTAATAATGTTTAAATTCAGAAATCTCTATAAAATCAACCTTTAAAGTGTTATGGCTGAATAGAAGTTTATTTTAAGCGGTTTGTCAATGGCTATCATTGGAAAAAAATTTGGGTCAAGTTTCATATGGGGAGTCCGGAAAAATTCGATTCATTGAACCCGTAGTACAAACTTCTAAAATCTCTATAAAATTAACCTTTAAAGTGTTATGGCTGGATAGAAGTTTTTTTTAAGCGGTTTGTCAATGGCTATCACTGGAAAAAAATTTGGGTCAAGTTTCATGTGGGGAGTCCGGGAAAATTCGATTCATTGAATCCGTAGTACAAACTTCTAAAATCTCTTTAAAATCAACCTTTAAAGTGTTATGGCTCGATAGAAATTTATTTTAAGCGGTTTGTCAATGGCTATCACTGGAAAAAAATTTGGGTCAAGTTTCATGTGGGGAGTCCGGGAAAATTCGATTCATTGAACCTGTAGTACAAACTACTAAAATCTCTATAAAATCAACCTTTAAAGTGTCATGGCTGGATAGAAGTTTTTTTTAAGCGGTTTGTCAATTTCTATCACTGGAAAAAAATTGGGGTCAAGTTTCATGTGGGGAGTCCGGGAAAATTCGATTCATTGAACCCGTTGTGCAAACTTCTAAAATCTCTATAAAATAAAGAATTTAGAAGTTTGCACTACGGGTTCAATGAATCGAATTTTCCCGGACTCCCCACATGAAACTTGACCCAAATTTTTGTCCAGTGATAGCCATTGACAAACCACTTAAAATAAACTTCTATCCAGCCATAACACCTTAAAGGTTGATTTTATAGAGATTTCTGAATTTAAACATTATTACATATGAGTATTTTTATTAGTTTTAATATAAGTGTTTTTCCGTTAGTTTGATATTTTTCGTAGCATCAAATTTTTTTTGGTTGGAAAATGTCGGAGAAAATTTTTCGACTAGAAAACAATCAAAAAAATATACAATTTTTAACTTTCGGCTGGAATAGCAAAGACACAATATGCATTATCGATTTTTTTATTTTTTCGGCTGGAAACTTTCGGCTAACTTTAACAGCATTCTTGAATCTTTCTTACCCAAGAAACTAACAAGATGTAATCAAATCAAAAAAGCTAATATAAACTCATTCAATAAGACTAAGCTCTTAATATTAACGTGTTCTGGGCAATCTCTGAACTATCTTGCCAGATCCAGATGATCCATTTTTAGTCACGTATATCTTGGCCTATTTCATTGTTCCCTGGCTAATACGTTTGGTTGGCAATCTAGTTTGAACTGCGGTATTTTTTGCTACATAAATGAATTGTATCACTTACAGTTTTGTTGAGTAAATCTTGACGTAGGCTTTCATTGTGCACGTACTAGAGTGCGTTTATTATTGACCGAAGTAATCGTGACTGCATTCTTTTCAGTTATTATACCACGTTATTTTGTTTTACCACGCGAGTCTCCTATCTTAATTTAGTTCGAGATATGTAACATTTATACGGGTTGCAGGAGAATGATTTTATTTAGTCTGATAGGTGGATAGGAGAGCTTTTCGATTTTATCTAAATTTTCTTGTAGAATTCTTATAGGATTGCAGCATCATTTGACGTTGGGAGGTTTGCTGTATTGAGCAAGTTCAACACTGGCCCTACTACACTGCCTTGAGATACTCCGACATGAAAGTCTTTGGATGCGGTGTTATATTTTACCAACAATTTTATGTAGAAGTCCTTTATGCTTTATCAAAAGATTGGGCTATAATTGACGGAAATTCCTGATTTCAGATAAAACTCTGTAAACTTGTTTCTTTAAATCTAAATTGATGATCCGGAATGAGCTTTTTCTCGTTCAGAATTGTCTTAAGTTTTTCCAAGAGAATTTTTTCGAACAGTTGTGAGAGAGTGAGTAATACCATATGATTGCAAGATATGAGTTAACTTCACACCTTTGCCAAATTTCGGAATCATTATAATAATTGAAGTTTTCCAGATTTCCGGATGGTGATCTGTTTTCATTATATCATTGAAAACATAGGTTATTAATTTGATACATTTTCTGGAGATTTGACAGCATTTTTCCACTTATCATGTCATGGTTCCTTTTTTCAAATCGATGTAGTCCTTGATTGTTTGTTTGACATTGCGACACTTGTATTTTATTGGCTTACCTTTACATGTAAGTTTAAACATTAAGGTCTTTAACACATATATTTGCTTTAACTACCAGCTACCATCAGAAAGCCGTATCAAAAGAAATGAGAATGTTGATCGTTTCAGCTTACTTGTGAACAGTTCGTTGCTTCAGTAGCTGTAAGTCTCTTGAGGTAATGTTGAAGCTCTCTCTGATTCCGAATCACTTGGCCAGTCAAATAAAAGTGATCAAGTCAGTTGTGAGGTGTGGGCTGGATGAGTATAAGATCCTATGTCTACTCATCAACTCCAGCATAATAACCATTGAATAGGGTTGTACATCTCATTGAACTCCCAAGGGTATACATATATGTCTATAGACTATCCTAGTTAGGTTAATAATCATAAAATTTAACAGCCAAATTCTATTAAAACATAAATTAATTAAAAATTTTATAGTACAACATTTCAAAGCTAATATTGTTTTTATAATTATACAGTATCAAGGTGCAATTCAATTATAATCACATGAACCCCGCCTCACTCCATGTTTTCGTTGGTCTCGCATATTTAATTAAAACAAATATGTCGTCTGTGTCTCTCTATTATTTTTGTATATGTTTACAAAAAAACCGAACAAAATAGTTAAAATTTTGGTTTTAATCTAATTTTATTATAATTAATTACTCATCTGTCTCGTATCTATTGTGTGTTAGTTTACGAGTATATCATAATAACAGCACAAAAAAAAACATTTATCTGCTTCATACTCGTATAATAGCTCGACATCATTGAATTTTTTGTTTGGACAGACTACCTACCTCTCGAGCTGGTACACACATAGATCATATTTCAATTAATTTTTATTTCAGCTTTTGTGCAAAGCTTTTTTTGTGTGAGTGTGTGTGTGTTATATTCTCAATTAACTATAATAGCTTTTTAAATTTTTAATCAACTTCCATTTTATTTTTTGTGTTAATACTGTTGTACACTGTCATCATCCTTGTATAACATGTATATTGTACGATGATGATGACTCTTTTCCGTATTGTTATCGTTAAACTATATCATCGAGATAATAATATAGTTGTGGATGCCGGAGCTTTAACACAATATGTCAACCTGCAGTCGTTATTCAGGTGTATCGCGAAAACGTTAATTAATTTAGCTTTTGTTGGCTAATTTTTTGCTCCATCCAAATGTTGTTTAACAATTTGCATGATTTTTGGACATATGCAAATATTTTGTCCAACAACAACAGGTACATACTCGTATATGTCATATATGTACGACAATCATAACAATTACGAACCAATCCCAAATCTACTTTGAATATACTGTTTCCATATCCAAAAAAATACACTCGACAGCTAAAAGTTTTCATTTCATTTCAACTGGAAATGAACAAACAGACACAATAAAACCCTTTTTTGTGCTTTTTAATTTTATTCTGCTTGTTTTATTCCAGCTCTCAGAGTTCTAAATAGTTAACAAAAAAAAAAAAAATTAAACGAAATACACAAACCAAATAGAACACGCAGGAAACGAAGACGTTGAAGAAATATTAAGAAAAAAAATTTTTTTTCTTCTTCGAACAAACAACAAAATTAAATCTTAACTGGATGGAATTTATAAGAAAATTCTTCTGTTCAAAGATTTAAGTTAGAAGAATATTTTATTGGATGGTGTAGCAAAAAATATGTAAGCTTATATATACATACAAATACCAACTCTTTTTTTTCCAAGTAGAGAGTTACATAGAATAAGTCTAAAGAAAAGTAAAAATGTTCTTTGTTTTTGTTTTGTCTTAAGTTAAATTAAAATGTTTGAAAGTTAATTATATGAAAAAAGACAAAAACCGACTTTTTTTTTTATTACAGACTGAACTGTACGAAGGGATACCGATTTTCATCTCCTCCATTTGTGTCGCCTGTAAATGCTCGCTCCATTCCCGGCCAGATCATGTGATACTTTTGATCTTGTATAGTCTTGTCCCTAGTCGGTTTCTACGATCTGTAGTTATTCGGTAGTATGTACTTCAATCTTCACCAGTTTCTCGTAGCTGTCATAAATCGAAATTCAAACTTTAAATAGGTTTCGTCTTCAGGGTTGGAGGTATACCCTGTAGTATACATGGTTTTATACTTTTTTAGACTTTTTATGTATAGTAATATTTGATTGATCAAAAATCTTGTCATGTAAGTTAAACCATAGCATCCTAAATAATACAAGTAGCAATAATTGACCCTTTAAATTTATCGAGCTTTCTTATAGGGTCTAGATTTTCAAACACTCCATAAGAACTAATGTAAAATTGAAAGTTTTGGCTCAACTTTAATGAATGAAAAATACTGAAAACGAAAATTATTTTTATATCAAAATTTAAATCAAACATTTTTATATAACATATATGGAAACCAAATGAAAATACGAATTATTTTAATAGTTATGATAAAAATAAAAATGTTTTGATTTATTCAATTTTTATACATGTATATCTTATTGTCACGAATCACAGATGTCACCTGTGATAATTAAGAAGAAAATTATAGCAGTAGGGTTACCCTGTAACCAAATGTTTACATAAACGAACAAAATAAAAATAAATAATGAAATAGGCGGAGTGAACCAAATACGACGAGAAGAACATTCGCGAAGTGTAGAGAAGAAAAATAACGGAATGTTCTACAAGTATTTGCGTCGTATAAATAGGTGTAGACATTGAAGTTACGGACAGTTCAATTTTGAATTTCGAAGTGTTAATATCGGGAAGTGATAAAAAGTGAAGTGTTAAATCAATAGTAGTGATAAATATTGTGTAAAATAATAGTGAAAATAAATATTAGTGAATTATTTGTGAAGTAATTGTGGAATTAATTGGGAAATAAATTTATTGTAAAAATTAATCTTTGCGAGTTTAATATTCACAATCCAGTGATCGAACCGGATAAATTATTAGAATAACCACTCGGCGAAATCGTAACAATTGGTGACAGCGGTGGGATTGTGAATATCCAAAATGAAATTAATGGACTAAAAAGTGGCAGATTTGAAGAAGGAGTTGTGGCTACGGAATCTACCAACTACGGGCAACCGAAATGAGTTGCAGTTGAGACTCCGTACAGCTTTGTTGGATGATAATGTTGACCCTGATCAACATGAATTTAATTTTGGGGCACCGGATTCAACCGAGGTGCAAGCGATTGAAGTGACTACAGAGTCAACGACCAGAGCAGAAGACGAGAATGTCATCGTACGGGAAACCACTCCAACAACACCAGGGGCGTTCGACATGGGGCAATTAATGGCCGCAATGCAGCAAATGATTGGAGGTCTAAAACTCGATATGATTACCGAGCAAAAAGCATTGCGTGCTGAACAGGAGCAAATGATCGGCGGCCTCGAAGGAAAAATATCGGCCGGCCAAAATCAATTAAAGAACGATATAAAGGAGCAGATGCGAGCCGATCAAGAAAACATGTTAATTTGACAGCAACAAATTCTAGAACGAATGGAACAACTGGAAAAGTTTCAACAAGATTTAAGGGAGTTAAAATGGAGATTGATCACAAAATGGATCAAAAATTTGAAGCGGCAGACCAACGAATAATGAAGATCGAACAAGAGCTAATGGATCTCAAAACTAACGGCAGCGCTCAAGTTACTCGACCAACCAGCTCAATAAAGTTGAAGCCACCAACGTTTGACGGAACCACACCATTCAACATTTTTAAACTCCAGTTTGAAATGGCGGCCACAAGAAATGGTTGGTGTGAGGAGGATCGAGTGGCAGTATTAATTGTGGCGTTAAAGGGAAGTGCTGCGGAGCTCCTACAAATCGTGCCGGAATACGAACGAGAGGATTACGGCAAAATCATGTTAGCTCTGAAGCGCAAATACGGAGGTGACCATCGACGGGAGCTACATCGGATGGAGTTGAAGGGACGATGTCAGCGGGTTGGAGAGACGCTTCAAGAATATGCAGCTGATATAGAGCGACTAGTGCACCTCGCCCACTACACTACTACTAGTGGGCGAGGTGCACTAGTCACACTACTACGCAGGTGAATACACAGAGCGTATTAAGATCGACGCCTTCACAGATGAAATACGGGATCCGGATACGAGACGTGCTGTTGTGTTGTCTCCAAAAGCAACGTTTGCGGAAACCATCGCGTTTGCCCTAACCAACGAGACTGCTAACAACATCATCAAACCAGCAGTCAAGGTACGTCGTGTGGAAGTGGAACCAGCAATCAGTCACAAACAGGGCAATAACATCAAACCAGCAGATAACTGGCGGACAACGAGATTCCGGGATGGAACTAGTAAAATCAGATGTTGGGTTTGTGACAAAATAGGACACATCTCAAGGGAATGCTGGGAGATAAGGCGCAAACGGGCGAGAACACCATCGCCGATGTACCGAAGGCCACCGGAGGTAAGAAAAGAGGAACGCCAAACAACAACGAAGGCGTTAAACGAACGCGTCAGCTTTGAGGAGCAAAAGTTGACTCCCACAACCAAATGCCCCATAATCTTCATCCCCATTTCCAGATTGGCAAAAGGTGGTGATAGCTTGATGGTGCGATGCGAAGTAGAGGGACGATCCAGTTTGATAACATTGGACACCGGAGCAACGAGAACGATTGTGCGTCCGGATTTTATCACGGATAGAGTTGAGCCTATGAAAGGGTTCAAGTTACAAACGGCGACAGGCGACAGTGCAGCTATCAAAGGAAAGAAAGAGGTGACAATACGAATCGGGAACAATGGTTTTCGACATGAAGTTCTGGTTGCGGATATTGTGGATGAGGTCATCCTGGGAATGGACATCATGAAACGAAATGGATTCGTATTGGATTTTGGACGGGGAACATTGAGCTACAGTAATGTCGAGCTGCCTTTGCAACTGAACAACTGGGAGGAGCCAATCGTAAGGAGGATAAAATTGGATCATCGGACGAAGCGACCACCACACTCGGAAACGGTTGTTTGTGGGAAATTGGATGGAGGTCCTGGAACACAACGAAGAAATGGATTATCCAAGAAGCTAGAACCTTGATGGGAGGGACCGTACAAGGTCAGAACTAACGATGTGATCTATAGGATCCAAAGAGGAGTACGAGGAAAACCCAAGGTTGTACACCTGGAACGACTGGCGTTCTATAGAGGAAGAGGTCTGGATCCTGTTCGGGACGAACAGGTTTGGGCGGAGGGTAGTGTCACGAATCACAGATGTCACCTGTGATAATTAAGAAGAAAATTATAGCAGTAGTGATTCCCCTGTAACCAAATGTTTACACATACGAACAAAATAAAAATAAATAATGAAATAGGCGGAGCGAACAAAATACGTCGAGAAGAACATTCGCGAAGTGTAGAGAAGAAAAATAATGGAATGTTCCACAAGTATTTGCGTCGTATAAATACGTGTAGACATTTGAGTTACGGAACAGTTCAATTTTGAATTTCAAAGTGTTAATATCGGGAAGTGATAAAAAGTGAAGTGTTAAAATAATAGTAGTGATAAATATTGTGTAAAATAATAGTGAAAATAAATATTTGTGAATTATTTGTGAAATATTTGTGTAATTTTGGGGGGAAATAAATTTATTGTAAAAATTAATCTTTGCGAGTTTATATTTACAATCCAGTGATCGAACCGGATAAAATTATTTGAATAACCACTCGGCGAAATCGTAACAATAATATAAATTGTATTTATTGATATTTTAAAGCATATCGTTAATGCGATTATTCGAAGTACACGATTAAAATATTAAAGCATGTTTCCATTGATTTCCATTCAATCGTTATACTCGATACAAGATGGCATCATAAAAGTCGTTACGATTTTTAACAGTGTGAATTTTTAAAACAATTTTAAGTATTTGAATTGTTTTTTTTAATAAAATACATTTATTGAGACACAAACAGCATTTAACAACAAAACGCTACCTCTTTAGCTCCGTCAACAGATTCAATGGTTTCAATTTTGTTTCATTAAATGAATTATCATGACTATGAGGACGATTCACATCAGTTGGATATGAAGCATTCATGTATGGTTTTCTTCAACATATATATTAATTTATCTAAATTCTGTTTTAAGACATTGTCATGAGCACATTTAAACGTCAAATCGATTTTTTTGACTGAAAATAATTCTAAGCGACAATTTAACACTTGCATGACTGTCCGTTTAAAAATAAAGCGGTACCTATAGCTTCGTTCGTCTACATACCTTTATTTTCAATTCATATAAAAAAAATCATAAATTCATTCAAATATTTTCTAATTGAAATTACCACGACGACTTTGTAAACTTTCCACTTCAGTTGAACCTTTTTTTGTGTCAATGAATTCTGTTTTAAGCTATTGCCATGTGCACATGTATACGTCCGACAGAATTTTTGGCCGAAAAAGTAATAAGAAGACAGTGCATTTTAAAATTCATACACAGCATTTTTGGCCGAAAAACAAAATTTCCATTACACTGTCAAAACATATGACTTCCTCGACATATGTCAATATCATACGATCATCAAAAGTAGTGATATTTCCACAATAATTCTAAGACCCAAAGATATAGTTGCACAAATCACATTCACATTTAACATATTTATCCACAGGCCAACAATATTAATTATTAATTATAATATAAATGTTTTATTATAATAAATAATTTATTATTGTCTACGGACAGGTATAACCTATAAACATTTTCTAAACAATTTTTGACAGCAAAGAAAAACAAAAATAAAAAATATTTTTTTATTTTTTCTTTGCTGTACACTGCGAAATTTTTTAGTAATAAATATTTACTGTAGGGCGATTTTATTATTTTATAATGACGTCACAACTTATTGATGTGTTAGTAAATTTGGGATATAAACTTTTTAAGTTCAATTTCGATGATTGCGGCTATTTAGGATGCTTTGGTTAAACCCAGTATATGGTGTCATTCAAAGCAATAACGACATCTAATGGAACTTTGTATTTCTTAGTAAAGAGGACCAACACCTGCTGGTCCATTTAATAACAGCTAAACGAGTATTTTGCAGCACCTCTTATAAGCCGGAATCTTATGTTTTACGAAACCATAAACCAGTTAGAAAAGTAAAACCTCAATGATAGAATTTCTGCAGTTACTCAATTCACTTTTAGATGTCAAGGTGGGAAAGTCTTCCGCATCACATGTAATTAAAATTTATCTACTATGAAGTGTTCGGTACTTTTAAATATTAAGAAACTAGAAATGCATCAATGCAACGTTAACTTGCTCTTCAGTTGTGTGTTTTGATAGCATTTACAAATCTTCGACATAGCTTTACTGTCCTGTATTAGTTCCAGAATACAAATTGATGGTCCGGTATTAATATGCAGTTCCTCCAGTACTGGTTTCGGTTTCGTATAAGTATATAGCAATCTTACTAAAATATTTCGGAATTGCAAGTAGATATATTTTCAAAGAGTAATATACTAGAAGGTAGATATCCGACGATCGAGTTAAACATTATTCTAAATGTCCTTATCGTTTCGCTTTATGTGGCCTAATCGTAAGGTGGTGAAGTGTGAAGCTGTTTAAAGAAATCAAGTTGGCGCTAATTGTCAGCAAATGCTTGTGTTTGCTCTTTGTGGTGACCACCGGGTAACTGGCACATTAAGTGGAAGCCAGCTAAAAATACAGCGTTAAACAACTGGGCCGGGTTAAGATGTCTTAAACAGTGCATTCGGATACCAGGATCCAAATATTTCTCCACTTACTCATGGGATGTAACTATGAATCACACAAAACAAAATTTAAAGGAACCGAACAGTGCAGGTGGAGCCTATTTACTTGGTGGTGCTTTCGGTTTAAGTGATCTAGAAAACATATTTCTGCCGGCATCTATCGAATCATTAACATCATTGATCAATGATGCTCCAGCTATTAAATTAGACATTAATGAAAGCATCGGGAGTGCAAGTGGTTAAAACGTCTTCAATTAAGAAGAAAATCTCGAGATGCTCGCGATTGAAAAGATAAGCATTGAAAAGGGCACTTATTGATTGTTACGGGCTTACGGCAAACTCTGTTTTGGAAGAAAAAACAGGTTGGATTTGGCCACGCCCTCTCTAGGGAATCAGCTCAAAGTAAAACGGTAGCCAATAGCTTAAATTCACACGTAAACTGGGATAATGGCCCAGGATAGGAAGAAATTCCGTGACTGTGTTTTAAGGAAGTTTTAATTCATGAGCGTGTGCTTGTTAAAGGCAAACTCAGGCATCTTGAACGAATGCAACATTCATCACTTTTGCAGTGAATTAGTTGAAATTCGAAAAGTGATAAACACACCTTAAGCTTCTGAACTGCTTTTTGTATAACGGCACTGCCCAAATAATAGATCTTTAAGGTGCGTTCTGAAATCTCTATCGACTCTACATCCCTGAGAGGTTGCTGAGCCGAAGTTTATCCTGTTCTACTCAGGCCTGTAAGGGGTACAGTTTTCGTCCCAGGCCCGGTTTTAGAACCTTTGGATATTCTGAAACCTGGAACTAAAGACCAATAAATGCACCATGTTTGGTCAAAAGAGGGAGCCGAAAGGCATTCTTCTTTAACTTGGCCTATATGAGCCATCTGTTCCAAGGCTGGAAGCTCTTGATCATATTTCAAGGAAAGGTCGAAATAATTACTTGCCATAATTTTATAAATGGTTCAGGTGGGAAATACTCTATATAAGCAAACTTTTCCTCTTTGAACAATTTCCAATCTTTGTTCTGAAACTTATTATTTGAGCTATTATGAAGGGATCCGTTTCATATATTAATGGTCATAATTAAGATTTCTTATGTTTTTCTGACTTTTTTCTGGCAACTAGATCTTTAGTTTCGTTTGAGTAATTATCAAACGTTATCTTTTGATCTGAAATGTATTAGTCCTTGCTGATGCTATTATTATTCCTTCCACAGTTGAGCTACAAACTTAAACTTTAATCAAGCGTTAATGAAATCTTATATATAAAGACGATACACCTTCCAAAGTCAATATTCTGATGTTAAGTCATTTTTTAAATATCTCAGATATGCGAAGACAGTATTATTTTTTTTAGTTTCAACACTGTGCGTATAGAATGACATTATTGAATGTCTCCCCTTCATAACCTAGATGCCCGCTAGCCAAATTTTAACTCCCACCATTAGCCGAGTTTACAGGATAAATTGTATGCTACGCTCAGTAACTTGTGAACTTAATGCAGGATTGTCAAAGCATATATCAATTTAATGTTTATCTAAAAGGTTTGTAATATGTTAGTATTTGTGTAGTTTAAATTGGCAACCATTTTACTTCTTAAAAAAAACCAAAAAGATCGGCGGGAAAATTACTAAACGGGAAAGTTGAATAATCCGAAAAAGCCAAAAGGTGATCAGAGAAACAAATCTTGTTTGGATGGTATTACGGGAACAATGATGAAAACACGATACAACAAAAAAAAAACTTGATCGAAAGAAAGAATTTTGATCGAGAGGAAGAAAAAAGGCAGTCAGTCGAGGAAAGTGATTTAGACAGTCGAATTGAAAAGATATGAATGTAAAATTGTAAATATTAATGTTATAAAAAAATAAAATTAATTAAATTTTGAAATTAAATCAAAATTACAAAGTTGTAAATAAATCTATAAATGTATTAAATATTATAATAACTTAATAAAATAACAAGTTAAATAAAGTTAAAAAAGTTAAGTTAAGTTGATGTGGCTGCTATCGCCCACTTAGACCAAATTTGATCCGTTGTGATACCACTCTATACGGCTATAGGTCCGAGTCTTTCCGTAGAGCCATCTGCGCATTACATATAGCTCCATGTCAGTCCTATACAGTGTTGCCATTTGTGAAGTTTTAACTTCTTTTTGAAGTTTTTTTACCTTCGAGAAGGATTTGAAGTTTTATCTAGAAAAATGAAGTTTTTTTTTTAAATTATATTTTTTAAAATTTTTATTTTATTTTAGCAATTATTTTGAATAACTATTTGATATTTATATTTTTTTAATAATAAAATGTCATTTTTTTTTAACTCATATAAACGCAGTTAATTTTCGTCTACATATAATATAAATATAATATAGGTAGACGAAAATTAACTGCGTTTATATGAATTTTCTACATCAAAAATACCCGAAAAACCATAATAAAATGAATAATGAAGAAATATTATTTCTTCTTTATTCATTTTATTATGGTTTTTTGGGTATTTTTGATGTATATTTGGTCAACTGAACTCAACCATCCATTATTCGTTGGTGTTTCCCTTTTTTTGTCTTCTTTCTTCTCTATCGACAACTGTTTTAATTTTAAACCATAATTCCTGCCGATTGCACGCGATTTGTGATCAAGTTTTTGCAAATAATTGTGTTTATAAAGTGTAATCTATATATTAAAGTGTCCTCTATATATTAAACTATATAGATTATTATATTAAAGGTATTCTATATATTAAAAAAATAATTAAAAAAGAAATGTCCAAAATTACAAATTATTTCACTGCGAAAGGTAACTTTAGCAAAAAATGTTGTCATTCCTCCATTATTTATTGTTTTAATTTCATTAAGTTTCGACAGCTTCCACTTCAAAAATTGTTGATACAAATCGAGAATATTCACCAATTTCATCATTCCATTCAGAAATTATCTCAGATGATAACGACGAATCATTAATTGATGAAGAATCGTCGCCGGTAGGTTTGATTTTTGTCCAATAAATTATTTCTGGTTTAAAATTATTTGTGGCTTTATATTATAGAAACAAAAGAAAAGCAGAAACGAACGGGTATATCTAAAAAAATGGGAAAATGATGACATCCTAAAATCGTGGATCCAAAGAAGCGACAACAGTTTGGCTTTTTGCAAAATCTGCAACACAGAGTTAAAAGCTAAAGCAGGAGTGCGGGATTTATATAACCACGTAAAATGCAAGAAACATGTTGAACGAAGTGCAGCCCTTAAAATACATGATAATAGCACCTTAACGTTTAAAAGTTTTAACAACTTTACTAGTCACCATAAAAAAGTTTGTATGGCAGAAGTCCAATTAAGTGCGTTTTGTGCAGAGCACAACATATCGTTCCTAACCATGGATCATTTGATTCCTATGTTAAAAACTGTAATCAACGATTCCTCTGTAATGCAAGATATTTCTTGTGCGAGAACTAAAACAACATCTATAGTCAAAAATGTAATTGGAAAAACACAACTGAGTGAGCTTTCCGATTTAATGAAGGTAACCCCGTTCAGCATTTGCATCGATGAATCCACCGACATATCAACTACAAAGCTATTGAGCATAGTGGTTCGAATACCTTTCAAAAACAAGGTTCAAGATATGTTTTTCAGCCTTACCAAAGTTGAAAGCTGTAACGCAAACGGTATTTATAATAAAATCGTGGAAACTTTTATAGAAAGAGACATCGACTACAAAAAATTATTAATGGGTTTCGCTGCGGATGGGGCAAATGTAATGACAGGTTCACAGCGATCAGTAGCCACCCTTTTGAAAAATGACTGTCCAAATTTAATTGTGTTGAAATGTTCGTGCCATTCGTTTGCACTATGTGCCAACCATGCATGCAAAGTACTTCCAAAATATGTCGAGGGAACTTGTCGCGATATATATAATTTTGTACAAAATAGCCCGAAAAGAATAGACCTTTTCGCTGAGTTACAAATTTTATTAGACTTCAAGCCAAGGAAAATGTTGCATCCTTCACAAACGAGATGGCTGTCACTGGAAGCAACAGTGAATCAAATTTTAAGCCGGTTAGAAGTGTTGAAACTGTTTTTCATACACGAAGATTTAGAGAAATTTGAATCAACCGAGCGACTTATTGAATGTCTTCACAATCCAGAGTTCGAATTATATTTAAAATTCTTAAAATTCATCTTGGGTAAGTTAATATTATATGCTCAATTTTTTGCATCTTGCCAAAGCAATAACTGCATTCTTATTTTTAAACATCTATCAATTATTTTAGGAGATGTAAATAAATTAAACCGACTGTTTCAAAGCGAATCGCCAACAGTTCATCTACTAGTATCGGAAGTTCGACGTTTGTATTTCAAAATATTTGAATACTTCATTAAGGATGATTCAATTGCTAATATCAAAACAATAGATATAAACGATCCAAACAAAATATTTAAAAATTTAGAAGACGTTTATTTGGGATCTGAAGTTATGACAGCTTTACAAACAACCTGTGTTTTAAATAAAGAGAACGAGACAAATTTTAAATCTAATTGCTTAAAGTTTTACGTAGAGCTTTGCAATCATTTATTAAAAAAATTTGATTTAACCGACAAATTTTTATTAGCAGCCGAAACAATTGCTCCTGTTAATGTGGTTCGAAGAAAACATATTACAGTTGCACATTTATGCAGTTTTTTCCCTCACATAATTGACCTTGACAATCTGCAAAATCTAGATGATGAATGGCGAGAAATCCGGAATGTTGATTTTAAAGCATTAAAAATTGATGAAAAAACTGGTGTAGATATATTTTGGGACACAATTTTAAATATTAAACGCTGTGATGGGTCAAAGGCATTCCCTTTCATTAAAACTATGATAATGGCCGTACTTACTATTCCAGTAGCAACTGCCAACGTTGAGAGAATTTTTTCTCAAATAAATATTAACAAGACTAAAACTAGAAATAGGTTGGAAACTGACACTTTAACTGGTATATTATTATCGAAAGATTATATGAATAAATCGAACAGCAATTGTATATCATTTCAACATAATGATAAAATGTTGAAAATGTTACATCAAAATATTTATAAAAAGTGATTACCGATTTTACCGTGATTAAAAATCGAATATCAATCTGTAATCTATAAAAATAAAACATTAAAACAACCAAGAAGGTTTTTAATAAAGATTTTTATGTTATGATGACCAAGAAGGTTTCTGTATATAATTTATTTACAAATGTACCAAATAAATACAAGACTTAAAATAAAAGAAGTTTTTTTTTTCAAATGAAGTTTTTTTTAATTTTTTACGAAGTTTTTATTTTAAAATGTATGGCAACACTGGTCCTATAGTACTGACATGGAAGATGGGTCGGCCCAAGGATTCTAAACACGACAGAGGATCCAGATTATGTTTATTTTTCGCCACCGATCGCACCGCCCAAATGATCGAAAGTGAAAAACCCATTTTGCATCCTGCTTCGGATCGGATTCGAACCCGGTACCTCCCGCTCCAACTGCCGCAGCTTTAACCACTGCGCCACCTGGGAGGAGGGGTTAAATTATTATTTAATATAAGTTAAATAAAAGATTGAATTAAAATCCACGTGAGTTGTATCCTCATAACATTATTTAGTTACTATAAAATATCAGTTTTGCATAAGAAAAAGCAATAGAACACTTATAATAAACAACTGTTGTGTTGTGTAAACGTGTGAATGCTGGAGGTCACAACGAAAGTGCTGCGAGCTGTTTGGATACCAAAAGAAATTACAACGTGTTCAGAGATTTTTTATGGTTTGCTGATTTAACATCATCAGGGAATAGCGCTTTTCAAATCATCTACGATAAGCGATCATCTAGAAAGAACGATTAAGAGTGGTGTATTAAAATTGAAATGACTTCATAAGCTACAGCTTTATTAGTTTCTGGATAACGAAAGGTCTGCCAGCTGTTTGGAAACATACAGAAATTACGAGGGGTTTGGAGATTTTTTTGTTTGGGTTGCTGATACAATATCATCGGAGAATACAGCTTTCCAAGCATCACAGAAAAAGAATTTGGTGACGTAAAATTTTTTTTTATTCTTTTATTGTTTAATTTTTTTTTATTGATTTATTGTCTTAATTAAATTTTATTTAAACAAAACAGTATTATTGTAAAACTGACGAACTTTACACCTCGGACATAGTTTTTTTTACCTTTTTTTTATTATTGTTTGTTTGCGCTACAGTCTGTTATATAAACTATCCAGATAGAACTTTTTCTGACCTTAATATTATGTAGAAATGAAGTCTAAATAGGTAGCGAAAATATTTGGGGACGACTGTAGGATGGTATTTTTATGACTCAGGCATGAATTAGAATTTTTTTAAAGCACACAAAACCATAGGTGTAAAAAGAGCCCTCCCTGCCACTGAAGGCTATTCCCTACAAAAAGTGTGCTATGCGCTTATGGTGATGGAGCGACCCAAACGCCAAACGTTACAATAGGTTATCGGAATGACTGAAGAAGAAGATCGTAAGGGAACCAAAAGCTTCCGAGAAAAATTCACAATTAGTCAAATACATCGATTTATTCTTCGATGGCAGTCTACTTGGATGTTGTATGTTATCAAAAGTTTTGCACAAAAGACCATTTTTTTGCCTAATGACTTCAATAAAGTTCTTAAAAGCTGCTTGGACTTTGATATTCATTTTAAATAACATCAACAGGGCATAGAACTTGAACGTATCGCTTATTTACGTCCTACCTTACATCATATATATATATATATATATATATATATATATATATATATATATATATATATATATATATATATATATATATATATATATATATATATATATATATATATATATATATTTATATATATATATATATTTATATATATATATATATATATTTATATATATATATATATATATATATATATATATATATATATATATATATATATATTTATATATATATATATATATATATATATATATATATATATATATATATATATATATTTATATATATATATATATATATATATATATATATATATATATATATATATATTATATATATATATATATATTATATATATATATATATATATATATATATATATATATATATATATATATATATATATATATATATATATATATATATATATATGTATATATATATATATATATCCAATTTATGTAGAACCATTAGCTCGACACTGGTCGGTATACCAAGTACTTTCCACTCAATGGACACAGCTTTACCCACTAGACCAATCAGATAACGTCTCGCTAATAACATTGCGACTCACACTGTATTGTCTATTTTAAATAATAACAGAACGAAAATACAATAAAAATGTTCCTGTTCATTCCTATTATGTACAAGTAAAACATTTGAACGTTTTAATTTTCTCAAGGAAAACCCAAAACGGAAAATAAACACACACACATATATATTCGTAGATATATACAGGGCGAAGCGGAAAAGACGGAGGAAACCCATTTTATTTGTCTTCTTCGTTTTCTCGACTAACATTTTCATTTAATATTTTTTATTTATTTTCCAAAATAAATTGTTTAATTGAGTATAAATTTGGTTTGATATTAAATTATTATTTTAATTTTCAAATTTTCATTTTCTTCGTTTTTCCATATTCTTGTTCGTTTTTTTTGTATAATATTATGATGAGTCTATTTAAAATAAAATAAAAACCCAAGCAAAGTATTTTAACAAAATTTTACTTTTCTCGTTGGGACTCGAATTCATTTGCGAACTTTGGAAAATATGCAAAAATGGCATATTTTTATTACATAAATTTAATTGAGTTATGTTATGAATTGTTTAAATTTTGTGTTAATTAAAATTTTTGTTTTGTTTATTTACAAAATCAACTTAAGGCGGCATAAAAATGAATTTTTGTTCACGGTATTTACCATCTTCATCATCGCTTATTGTTTGGGCTAGGTCGAAACTTTCGACGGTCAACTGATATTTCGTTGTGTATATACAAAGCCACTAGGTCGGAAATATTTCAATTTAAGCACGTCTAGTAGACTATAACCTACTTAGGCCTACTAATCAATATACAAAACGACGTACGAATCATTGGTCACGCCGAGGGCGGTAATGATAGTCGCTTTCAGGACAAGTAGAAATGGGATGAAGAACGAGATAATATGATGAGAATGCAGCGAGAAATTTGTAACTAGTTAGAAACACTACTAGATGGACACATGGAATTATCTCGAAAAGTGCTACATTAAAAATTATGAAAATAAAAAGTGAAATAGCGAAGTATTATAAATTATGTTCTAAGTATTCACAATACAGTTACATATTCCTCACCAGTGGCAAGCGGTTAATCTTTTACATTTGATTGTGCGAGTAAGTTTGACTAAACTCTAGCGCCTGAGGCGTCAATAATCCTCATACGAACCGAGGGGAGAGACCACATAAAAATTCCATGAGTTGTGTCACTTATATATCATCTACATAAGGGACACCACTCATGGAATTTCGTTGCCCAATTATACAAATCAAATTGAAACCTAGTTTTTATAAAATCTAACTTTGAGTATTTGAAAAAAATAGGCTGGTTGTGACGATTGTCAGGCGACGTAACGGTGAGGAATAATATCCGGATTGTAATGTCTCTACCGTTAAATACAGAGGCGGCAGCATAATAATCTGGGCTTCATAATTGCTGCTGGGATCATGAGGATCATGAGGCCGCATGATCAATCAGAAGTACCTCAATGTGCTAAAACGTTCTTGATACCGACGATGATGTGGATTTTTTTCAACACCAACTTAGACGACTTCATAACACCAACTTAGACGAGCAAGATAATGCTCGATATCATAAATCGATGCCTACAATGCGTTAGTTTAGAGATAACAAAACTGTCCTGCTGGACTGGCCAGCGCAGTCTCCAGATCTTAACCTCATTAAGCATTTTTAGGATATATTAAAGCGCAACATACGGGAGCACAGCATTACATCAAAATCAGCGTTGAAGTGAGAGAAATGTCATTATTGCAGCTGAGAGAACAAAAGTTATCTACGTAAGATGCTGCAAGGGCTTGAATCGGTTATTAAACCAAAGGGTAGTCATATATATATATATATATATATATATATATATATATATATATATATATATATATATATGTATATATATATGTATATATATACATATATATATATGTATACATATATATACATATATATATATATATATATATATATATATATATATATATATATATATATATACATATATACATATATATTTATATATATATATATATATATATATATATATATATATATATATATATATATATATATGTATATATATATATATATATATATATATATATATATATATATATATATATATATATATATTGATTCCAGAACATTCATTTCCTGATTTCGGATATGTCATTATGAACTTCTTTAATAGTCCGGAATGATTGTTTTTGTCCCCAAATTCAAAGTCCTAATTATACTTCTATTATTCATTGTTCTGCAGTTAGCTCAATTTGTTAATTCACTTATTGAGATTCAACTGCTTTTGTACGTAATAATCATTAGTTTTTTAACAATTAAGACCAACCAACTTCGACGTTTTGAGATAAAGCACGTTACGAAACTACCATTCATCAATCAATCAATCAAATCAATCCATCTCATTATGCATATATAATATATTATTTTAATACGGTTTGAGAAGTATCAAAAAATAATTTTTGACCCCGACGTGATTTGAACACGCAACCTTCTGATCTGGAGTCAGACGCGCTACCGTTGCGCCACGGAGTCATGTATGTGTCGTAGCGCATACATATGTCATACTTTATAGTATACATTCGAGTATATCATATTTCAACAAATCGATTATTAAAATTATTGATTTATTTTGGTAATTCTCGTATGCTCAAATAGTTATCAGCTTAATGTTATTTTATTCGACAACGTCAATGTGAAGATGAACCTACGTGCTATATACACACATCAGTTGTTGTTTACGATTTTTAGCTTCAAAATCTTGCATCTCACAATGTGTCAGACATTTTTGTTATCTAAAAACTGTGCGATAGCAATAGGATGGCAAAGCGATTTTTCATCATTCGATTATTATTGGTAATCTCCCAGTTGCAGTGCAGAACTCACTAGTCGACTAATCTTCTAAGCCAATATAAGTAAAAATATTAAAGGGGTAGGGGTTCTTAATTTCTGTCATTCTAAGACACTATTCAGGGAGACCAACTTAGTTTCATTAATGGATTCACCTATACAATCTCCATTCATCCCATGAACCACCGCCAGTTAAATCTGACAAGCATATATGATCATATTGTGTCCGTTAACAGCAATCTCATCGCTACTCCCATATTTTCATTTTCATATTAACTTCGGTGACTGGATTTCGACATTTTTCAGGAATATTACTTAATCCTGTATTTTATATCATACTACTCGGAAAATCAGGTTTGAATTATAACCGATAATGCTGATGAGCCGCGAGTTGTTTACACCAGGACAAGTATGGCCAATGTCCTTAAAGTTAACAGCACATACCATATGCAACCTAGTAGGTAAGGCGAAAAACAGAATCTAAGACTTGTTTCGGTGGATGTCGGTTAGTGAGCATACACAAGTGAATTCAAATATCTCTGAAAAGAAATTAGCCAATTAAGTGATGTCGGAAGATCTAGAAATCAGTTTCTAGAAATCACCATCTTGCTAAAACCCAATTGATGTTTTTCATGTTAGTTCGAATAAATAATGAACCTCATAACCAGTAACATGACATCCTTAAACGAAAAAATTGACCGAAGTTTCATGCTACTACCAAAGAGAATAAATATAAAGAGGAACATCTTATATGAACCGCATATAATAGTTGCATATAAACTAAAATTTTTAAAATATTTCTGTGTTATTTGGTGATGGCAAACGAAATAGGATAAACATATATTTTTTATTTCGTTTTCTCTTTCGAACAACAACAAAAAAAACATTTGACTATTTCAAAACTTCGCTTACTATTTCATATTAAATGGAATAGATATATTTTCATATAGTCAAATAGTCAAATATTTTTTTGTTGTTGTTCGAAAGAGAAAACGAAATAAAAAATATATGTTTATCCTATTTCGTTTGCCATCACCAAATTACTCAGAAATATTTTTAGTTTATATGCAACCGCGGTTCATATACGATATTCCTCTTAATATTTATTCTCTTTGCTAATACAGGTAATGCTTCTAGATATAATAGACTTTGATGAATGACTGCTGGATTGTTTCGTTCCACAATCTGCTTTTTGGTTTGTTGAGATAGCCGTTTAACTATAGAAATATGACTTATCACCGAACTTCCGGTTAAAATATTTCATGATTGTCCAATTCATCTGAGAAAAATTCATCAAATAAACGACTTTTTGGTCTTCTAATGGCTTAAGTTCATGGACTGGTTGGGTAGTATATGCCTTCAAGCCCAAGTCTTTATGTAAAATATGTCATGATGCGAAATATGCAAGTCCTAATTGTTGTGAACGTGACGGAATTTATAAATTTCGATCTGCTCCTTCACTCTTTTGACGGTATCAATGTTTTCTTCACTTTGTGAATTTATTTGTCTTATTGGTAATCTAACATGATGTAAAGAATATTAACTTTCAAATCTATCAACAATTCGATGAGTAAGTAGTATATGCCTTTTTTATTCCTCTGGAACTGCTTAGATTTGGATCAAAAATGTATCCAAAAAGAGGATGAATGGCTGTTGCGAAACCATTTCCTTTTTAGAATTCTTCCTCAGTCATCGATAGCTTATATTGGGAGGTGTAGTTGTCTTTTATTAAATTTTAATATAATGAACGATAAGATTTTACAGGTCAAAGGTCTTTAGCATTGCATTTCACTTGTTTGAGAATTATTTTGGACTTCGGTAAGCTTTTATCGCCATTTTATCTATGCTCTCGACGTGAACGGAAAATCGATAACTTGGAGTAGAAAACATTGAATCAGAGTACCTTGGTATTCGAACAAGTACCTTTGCTGAACTATCTCTTCTTCCTTATTCGAATGGTTTGCTAAAACTAAGCTTTGAGCAATGTTAGCCACGTTGTATCCAAACTTGAGAAAGGTGATCACTTGAAATGTGAGGTGGGTGCCAAACAGACGAGCTTATGAATTTGTATTGGGCGTTTTGTTGTTTAGAGTTGCTGAATATTTTGAGAACAATTTGGCATCTTAATGTTTTGTTCTGAATGATACGTTTTTAATCATACGCGATATAGCTGTTCCACCTAGAATGAGATTTTCGAAATGGCTCAGGTGGGAATCATGGTTAAATACATGAAATGAGCCTGATTGTTGTTTCGGTGAAAATCTTGTGTTTCCTTACAAAAAATCGTATTTTATTTCCCATTTTAGAATTTTAGGGTTCTTACTTTAAGACAACATGTGCGGAAGCATTCCTGAGAAGTTCAATTCCATAACTAACAATTCAATCCGCCATTATAACGTTTTCAATCGGTTTATATTGTACTGGTCAATGAGCTTCCAATATGTTTAATACTTCTGTAATCCCGTTTTGGTTAGTTTTTAATAAAAGTGGGCACGTTAAGAACCACATAGTTGTCGGTTCGGCATTTGATAATGATTCAGAAAAACTCTTAACACTATAATGAAAACGACTTTTGTCGAGCAAAGGAAGCTTCTAAGCGGTTATGTCTGATACTCTGCGCTATTGATAGTTTTCGAAGTCGTTGAAGTTATTATATTATTTAGACGTCCAAGCTTTGTTTGTCTCAAATACTGTTGTTGTCCCTTTTCAATTAAAATCAGGCTATATCGTTTTGAATTGATAGTTTGACCAGATATGTCAGTATTGATCAGTATCATCAGTGCGAGTTTTCAGAATTAATTCTGAAAGGTACATTCTCGGACATTTGTCATCGCATGCATTGTGAATATGAATTGAAAATATTGCATACTTCAGTCAGCGCATAATAGTGTTGACAACCTGCAGAACATCATCGTTTTGGTGTTAATTATAAATGCATGATGGAAAGCTATGGTACTACTGAAGTTCAGACGGGATGCCGTCTTTTTGATATCATTGTGGCCTGGTTTGGATATCTTGAGCTCTTAGCTTATGAATCCACTTATATAGGATACCACCGATATAATCTTTTCAGATGCCATTTGAAATGTAGGGAGGATGTTACTTTGTCAGTTCCTTTTTGCCATCATATATAGATTCTGCTGGCTGACAGTTCAGTTAATGTTTGACTGTTATTGGTTTTCCCAACCAAATGAGGGGTAACTAAATGCTCCAATAGATAATATTACCACGAGCTTTGAACGACGCTTTCAATATCTTTATGAAGTCATTTGACTATACTAGGAGATGGTGAGGGGAGGTACCGGATTCAAACCCGATATAATTTTATCAGATCCCATCTGTATACGCAATCCGGATCATAAACTGAGCAGCTGGCCAGTACCTTTAGGTATATATGTACCAATAACTTTAATTGACAGTTTTGTCACAGGCGCAAGCACAGTAAATTATATTAATTACGATAACATCAATTTGCCAATATACACGCATCACCTAGAGGTGCATCATTTTAATCAGCAACAACGAATCGTGAATTAAACAAATTGGCCAACGCTTATTAAGATTGATGTAACACAAAAAACGATAATTAAATTAAATTTGGAAATTATTTAAACATTTTTTTTATCTATTTGTTGCTGTTTGGCTTAACAAAAAATTGTATATACACGATACGATGGGAGCTTTTCAACAAATTAATTTATGCATGTTTTTGTTTTTAATAAAATAAAAATAATATCCATTAAAAATGTTAAAAATAAAATAAATAAATAAATAAATAAAAATGTGTGTCTGTTTGTTATTTGTTAATTTATGGGATGCGTGGTGGTAGGTCTGGGATTATTTGGAAATTAAATTGAAATCCGAAGCGAGCTTTTAGCTTTTTGTAGTACTGACACCAATCACAACGCAAACAAATTGTGAAATTGGTACTTTATAGGTGTAAACTGTCAAAAAATTCGATCTGCAAATGAGTTGGAAGAGCTTTAGCTTTAAAACGGATGTTAAAGTCGAAGTTGACCATATACTCTTTTAAAAAATTCCGAAACTCTACTTTTTGCATATCTACTCTGAATTTTATCTGGTAATATAAGATGCAACCTGTGTAGTTTAAACTTCGTTGACCTTGGAAGGACAAAAGAATGTAGAATGTGGCTTCGAGGAGATTGCTAGGCAGTAAATTAAGTACCAATTCCAGTTTGATATTTATCATCACATCTCCAAGGCTTTGCATATATATATTCCATTTAGTACGAGTCTCGTAAAAAGATTCTTTTCTGTTTTAGGTCCCCATAAAAGCATCTCTCAGGATCAGTTCCCGTTGTCTCGTGTACATAGCTTTATTTAAGAATGATTCCTAAAAGTAGATTTAAAAAGGGCCACAATGTCCTCAATATTTACATAAAAAATTTTAGAACAATTCATCCACTTATTTGATACACAATTGGTGTCACTCACTGGTCTATATTCCCTGTCACCATCTATCTTCGATTGCGTTTTTGTTATGCAGTCACGAAATCCAGTATGTTGTTACAGATAGTAATACTGATCGGTTTTAGAGCAGGGTTGAACTCCTTGACCAACAGCTACATATATACCTCATTGTAAGTAACCACCTGAATACAACAGCATCAACTTTAAGGCAGAGGACTTATTGGCAAATCAAAAAGTTTATGAAATAATACTTCAAAGTAATACGGACCCCATCAATGGCCGAATAGACATAGATACACTGATAAAACGCTGAGAGTGTTTTCTTGAAACAGAATACAATCCCGGTGACATTACTTTTGCTACACATGTATGGCGGATTTATAGAAAGCTTGGAGCGTTGCTATAGAAAAAATTTGCCTTGCTAACACATAGTAAGGTATAATAAAGAGTTGGAGTTGGATAAAACACTGTATATAGTTGGGCTTTATCCAGCAACATATTTTAATATAAGAGCTGTGTGATCGTGGTGTGAAAAAAGGAAAGCTCTATGGGCTCATGGTTCAAGTTTCATTCACACATACACATTAATGACACCCAAGTGTGATATTTTGTCACCACTGGTAGTCGAACTCGAAACCCCCGAACGACAAAGCCAAACAGGGCAACAAAGGATAGCCCTACAGATGATACAGACTTCATCTATTAAACTGATAAATATGAGGGTTGAAGCGATATGAGACACATAATGTTCCTTGTCAGTTCCTTTTTTCCAACACATTTAGATTCTACTGGCGTATAGTTGAGTTCATGTTTGTTGTTTGTATTCTCAACTAAATGAGGTGTAATTTAGTGCTCCAATTGATTATATCACCACGAGCTTTGAATGAAGCTTTCAACTGTCTATATGAAACAATTCGACCATACCAGAGATGGTGGGAGAGGTACCGGATTCGAAACCCGATAGGGGTAGAGCAAAATGAATTGTTTACCATCTGATTACGATCGGTGGTGTTAATGAATTCATAGGTTGACCCATCTTCCATGTCAATGTTCTATACGTAATACGGAACTATAACCGTACGTCCTCGATTTGGCTATGTAATATCGAAAAGTTGACGGTAAATAAGCAAACCGCGATAAAGCTGTCTTATCGCGATAAAGCTGGCTTGTAGAATTTTGACTCAAATGGACAACCATGAACCGTTGTAAGTTCAATTTCCATTTCCATGCCTACAAACATTTTGTTCGAGTAAAATCCTACCAAAAGGGGAGCAGTGCTTTCTCGAATGGCTGTGATTTGGTATGGATTTGTACCTTACTGCCTTAATAATTTTTGGTTGAAAGTTATGGTGAGGTTTGGTTTAAACTTAGAATCTATCAATGAATCTTTTGAACTGTGGTCGATATTATATTACACGGTCGTGGCAAAGTGTCAGTGACCATGTTATGTCTCTCCCGGGACAACTATAAGAGACGAAAGACAGTTTTTAGCATGGACTTAATGTGTAACCAAAACACATAAACAGAGCACTTGAAACGCACGCACGCGAACAAATCCCAATTATGTGCGGTTTGGATTAATTTCGCGGAATTTTTGTTATTGTTAAAGATTTTTTTTCCGTATCAACGCGCTTTTTTGCCTTCCCTTGTTGTCAAACAATAAAACATACATATATGTTGTATATATGTACGTTGTGTTGTATTCCGAGATACACCAGATAACATAAATCACAATTAATTTGATTAAAAATTTAATAAAATAAAAAAAGCTCGTGTATACGAGACAATACAAAACCCCTTTTATGTTACAGTTGTGTATGTGCCCAAAAAGCTCATGATGAATAAAATAACAACAACAATAACGTTGTCATCTGACAAAATTCATACAAATGTGTATGTAGCGATGTATATGCGGAACATTATGTACGAAGAAACCCATAAAGCATTAAGTTTTAACCCCTACCCAACCCTTATACGCCTAAATCTCATAATTCTCAACCGTCTCTTAAATGTATGTATGTATGTATGCATGTATGTACATGCTCAACGTAATTAGATTGTTTCTTGTGACATGATAACCAGAGTTGTTATACCAAACAATTAAAATTAATGCTTTTTGAGCAAAGCACAGAGACTCGATGTTGTTGTTGTTGTTGCTGTTTTTGTATTTTCGTGAAAAATAATTTCCATTTTTATTGTCATATTTATGTTGGTTTAACAGAACAACAACTACACATAAACACACACACACACTCATATTTTATGAGGTATGTGTACGAAACGAAGGAGCTCATTCATAAATGTACGCGTCGCAGCACATGTGCTTCGCGTGTGAGTGATTTAATTTGATACATGATTGAAATTTGAAATTTTTGTGAACAATTAAGTTGAGAAAATGTTACAGACATGTTACATACAGTGCGGAGATGAGATGTGTGGAGATAAGAAAATTAGTTAATTGAAAATTGGAACATATTTTTGTATTATCGTGATCGTTAGTGTGTATGAAACTGTTGTCATTGTCATATGTTTACATATGTGAAGTGAGACTGATGATTATGGTGGTTAGGAGTGTCACCCCCGTATATATACATAACACCAAATGTAAGCAGCATCTTGAAAAGCTCCGATTTATTAATATTTCGACAATCTTTATGTTAGGATCCACCTGACAAAATAAAACACGAATTTATATTCAAAAAATGTTTTTATTTAATTTTCCTAAGTAATCATGATAAATGATCTTTCGTCTCCCGCCGCCGCCGCCACCCGTATATATCACAATGTCAATGTAATTTTGTCTCCAAACTTTGACATATACAAAAACCTATTCTCATAATGTATTTAAGGGTGTGCGACAAACACATCCAAGAGTTTCTAGTAAATGGTATTAAAATCAAAGCCAATATTATGTCGACAAAAAATCCATTTCTATGTCTCCTCACGCATTGTATACCCACACACCATCATCACCACTAAACACCACACATAAAAACGAATTCTGCATAATATACCAATTTTCAAATGAAAAGTTACTTTTCATCCCTCTCGACACGAAAAAAATATATAAAGGATCGCATTTAATTTTTCATCCTGTTTATACTCCGTTTGTGTGTACAATCGAGAGAGACTAAACAATTCACACCCAAGGCACGCAATGCATTATTGTAATTTTTTTTTGGGGGTAAAACGAGATGCGATTTAAATGGCATATGTTATCCCGTAACTCATATATAGAGTGTGAACATTTATATAGGATGGTTGGATCCCTCTTTTATACACGTTTGTATATATGTACAAGTATATAGCCTCTATATAGAACTAAGAAAAAATTATAACTATACGCAGCATCCTTCCTGCATTGTGTCGCGTCGTAATGCAATAATAAAAATGTCACATTAGATTGTGACAAATAAGAATTTATATAAAGGATTTTCAATAATTGTCTTACTGTTTGGTGATGACTATTGCCTCTTACAGAAATGAATATTACTGGCGAGCACTTCAATTTATATTTGCTGACTTATTCCCGACCAGACGAGGGGTAACGTAGGGCAACAATAGATAATATTTATATGAGCTTTGAATGAAGCTTTCAATACGATCGGTTTAGTGAATGAACACATCTATGATCTCTTGTTGGAGAGCAGCATGCAGAATTACATGTAAATAGTAAGGGCTGGCATGGAGTGCTTTGAGCCCCAAAAATATTGCAAATATAAAAACAGACAGACAGATAGACAAATTTACCATTTTCCTTGGAATGGTACGCAGAAGCACGAAAGCTCATAGAAGGCTCAAATGGGCTGCCTTTACCTGTTGTATGTTCAAGTGGCATTTGAAATCGTATATCGTTTTGCTTGACTAAAACACCTGAAAATGATGAGCTTTAGTTTAAACTTTACACTTCCCGGACAAGTAGTATCTACCAGAAGTTCTTTCAATCCATTCTTTGAAAGCTGTCTATATGATCACATGATCGTGACATAGTACCAGCGATTATACTTTGAGTATTCCTGATATGTGGTTATAGTCCGTTGTAAGCTAAGTGATAAAATCGATTTGTCTGCCAGTCATATATATGTCGCCTTCTCACTCTGCGAAGTTATTACCAATAACGTGCTTTCTGATCAGTGTTCACGGTAAATTGTATACCTTTTACAAAATACTTTAATTATTTTTATTGCTAAATAAGTTCAAGCAGTTCTCGGACAAATGCTGAATGTTTCAGACTGCTTCAGAAAGTTATCGGGAGAAAAATCGGGAAAAGAATAGAAAAGGTTGTCAAAATTTATTATTACATTGTTAGAATTTTTTATACATCGGTAGAAATACTAAAGTTGGTGTTACTCACTTAGAGGATGGGCTAACATTGTACTACTAATCTAACTCCTCGACTATGACTTCTATAAAGACGAACACGAAATTTAAACATTTGTCCCAGGACGGCAAATGATGGCACCGTAAATGATATTGGCTGGTATATGCCTAGTTGAAATGGTCTAATTATTCTAGAATTTGGATAGCTCTCTATTTCGTTGGACAGCGTTCAGGAGACATGGTCTTGGATGGAAACAGTTTCAGAATATCATCGTAGCCATTTTCGATATAGTAGAGACTTTGGACGTAGGTGTATTGACTTTAGCTGTCAATGAATTCAAAGCTAGACTGGTCGAAGGATTAATCTACGGTCTTCCACGCAGATCGACAAAAAGATCATATACTTCGTCAAAAAGTCAGTACTCGTTATTGGTCTATCAACTGAGTTTAGATGTAGATGAAAGTAAAAGACCCTCAAAAGAAAGGTGAGTTCCAATTCGCAGTTACAGCTTCGAGTCTTGCAAACACAGTTTGAAGATTTGTGTTTGTGAAGTGTAAACTTTGTAAAGTGGATACGGTAGGATCAGCGGTTATCTTGACTCAATCAGCAGTTTCTAAAATTTCATCAATATTTTGTCACCTTCTGTCAATCGATGTCAAGGCAATGGTGTCAAACAACTGTTCAGGAGAACAAGATTTTCATCAATAAGCCACTGCTCTGGCGGAGTATATCGGTTTGTAATATAACTTGTTATGTGATTGTCGTCCTTGAAATTACAAAGCTTGTGATATAGAGTTGTATGAGTCACCACCATAGTTCGAATGTTATTTATTCTTGTTAGCTCTGTCACCCAACCTCAATATTTCAATTGACTTTTGAACTATCTAAACTTCCTAGTTTATAATATCAAATGCCAAAAATATGGAGTAAAGAATTCTTACAAGTTATAACGGCAGTAACTGATCAGTTCCTTGTCCATAATCTGGTGATTCCACTTTTCACCACTATCCATTCTTCAGACCTTATAATCAGCAGGTGTACAATTTGGCACAGCATATTGCCTATATATTTACATAATTGAATGATTTACTTTACAAGCACCGATTCAGTATTTTATCATTTGACGCCCTGTTTCAAACCAACTTAATGCCAAATTATACTGACTCACGAATTAACTTGTTCAGTATCAATTTAAAAAAAAAAACTTTTGATCTTGCCATAGAAACATTTTATGATGTAGCACACAAAGGTCGTCGGTTGGAGCTTAATGGTTAAGAGATTTTCTCATCACGCCGCGGTCTCGAATTCGATTCCCGCCGTTGACCAAAAATTAACATGCAATTGGATGACATAAAAACGCGTTTGTGTGTAAAAATATTCGTTGGGCACCAATTGTTAAAATTGGTTTGTAAGGTATTATTTGAGACGCGCCTAATGTTGTTTACGGCCTTTAAGCCATAGATTTTTAGCACAAAAAGTATGATCTATTTTGCAATGTCTTGAAGCTATTCATGTTCCCTTAAAACGGAACGTTGGATTAATTTTATTTTAGCTGTATCAATTATCCGCATGGTGAATTATTTTTACTCAGTGTAGCCTATATTGATCAGAGTGAAATATTTGCTAAATAAATAATAAATAACAAAATTGTGTATGTATTGGTAATAAAGTTATAAAACTACAAACATTTAGGCGCGACAATTAAATACAAAATACTATTCCAGATTTTGCCCGGTTCTCATCAATCACACTATGTTTTTCGGTTAGGTCGTTCAAACGCGAATGCTTATGAATTTTGTCAGTGTTAAAAAAATCAATTTGGCTGTTTTTTTTTTGTTTTTTTGTAAATAATCAGTTTTAAGGCTTAATTACATCAATAATGAAAAAAAAATTTGGTGCGAGTATATAAAGGATTTTTTTCTCAATTTCATTTCATTTGTGTTGACTTTGTGCTGTTCGCATCTTTCGTAGTGTTTTTGTGATTTTTCGTTTATTGCTAAAAGTGTTTTTCAAAACTAAATATTGACCTTCGCTTGACCTGGACTTTCTTTTAAATTTTAAAACAATTATTTTCGAATTATAATATTGACTTTTGCTTCACTTGGACATCCTTTAAAATTGATTGATATATTTGTGTTTGTAATAATATACTTGTTTATCGTTACTATTCATAAATTTTTAACTTTTGGTTTACCTTGAGTGACACGATATAGTAATATCTACTAGAATGGATGTACCAAATTTATGTAAGCGACTACAGGGTCGGAAAACTTTTAAAACTATTAAAAATTTTCAAACACTTAATGAAAAGACAGTGTACCGCGCAGTTTTCACCGTCTATGGAAATTCATTTAATGAAAATATTAAGCTGCCTCGCTCAAACTCGTTAATCATGAAAGAAATTTGTAAAATGTTTAAAGTTGCTAAATTTGTAAAATGTTTAAAATGTTTAAACTAAAAAAAACTTGAAAGCCATAGATAAATCTTATAGCAAAAGCTCAGCATCAGAAGTAATGCAAAGTATTTCGAACAAATCCACTTTGCTTGATGAAACTGAGAGATCTATCAAAGTTGATGGTACTGGTACTAACATTAAAGGTTCAGAAAAATTTTATAATTCAATTGTAGTACTTATTTTAAAAGATGCGAATATAGTTGACGTTAGTAACTTTGCTAATATAACAGATATAGGAATCGATATTGAAAAAATGCCTTTCATTTTCCAAGAACCAAGTGCAGTAATATGGCGACTACGTGGTATTTTTAAAGTCAGTTGTATGACCAATTTTAATAATGAAAATTTAAGAAATTGTATACGAGATTTTTTAATTTCTGCCAAAAACACCTGTGTGATAAGTTTCAAAACAATCAACAAAAATAAAGTTGAACAAACAGTGAGTTTATATGCTAATATAAACATCACACACAAAAATATAAATTTGTAGTGTTTCAAAACGAAACTGTTGAAATGTATACTCTAGGAGAAGATATGAAGAACCATGGCGAAATCAAAGAATTCTCACAAATAAGAGGCGTAGAAAGAATAAAAATGCAGGAGATATTAAAAAAAAATACCCAAATCTTATAAATTTAGAGAGCCTTACCAAAATCGATGTTCTGCTTTTAAAAGCTGGAAATATAATACTTAAAAGCTTTGAAATCCTGAAGTTGTGAGAAAAGTACGGTCAGAAAAAATCAATTAAATGATATCGTTGCCAAATGTAACTTGGTTGATGCCTCCCGTAGACAAGAAAATGGAATGCTCAATAAATATATTTATTTGGCAGGAGATCCACTGTATTTAATTTTGATGAGACCGGAATACTTAAATCTTCTCGGAAAGCCTGGTGGAGATGTCGTTTTTATAGATGCAACAGGTGGACTGGTAGGTAATCCAAAGTGTTGTTC